>JAQJVL010000011.1:2078685-2083760 GCA_035578905.1 Stictocephala bisonia
ACAGTAGGTTTCAACTCTTGAGCAGTAACATGACTCATTAAGATACTGTTTGAATGAAAAAAACACAACTGAAAATTAACAAAGTAAATAATTAAGTAAGCACAAAATGTCATTATCCATGGTTTAGACCCTAGGTGTTACATTAAATAAATGTAAGACTATACATTTATATATTACATACATTAAGCCAAGATAGTCTTCATTATTACTTGAGCTGGCTGATGGAGTAGAGTAGGTAGCATTAATTAATAGTCATTGTTTTAAGGAGCTAGTTATTTTAATTACAGTTATTTACATTTGGTGATTTATTTTCTTTTGTAAAATTCAAATATGTCTAATAGTGACTTTCAAAATTGTAGTATAATATATGACATGAGTATAATTATGTCACAGCTGAAGCAAGTTAACAAAATTAGCTGGAAATATTTTATTTACAACAAATAAATATCCTTTACAAAAATTGCTTTAAAACAAATTCTTTTAATTACCAAATCCTGTTCAAAAAGAAGTAAATGCTCATTATTTTAAATCCATCTCTTTCACAAAAGCTAGTAATATCATACAATTTCCCAAAAGCACTATAATCATTTTACCGCGGAGTAAAATTACTGCGGAGCCTGTCAGACCAATCTTTCGGTTAGAGTGTTAATTGATGGATTTTTTTTCTCCTCCGTTCTTTCTACCTTGAACAATTAGTCTGGGCGCATGGCCAGAGACAGCTGGATATAGGTGAGGAGTAAAGAGGAGGCTCTTTTATAAAAATATTAGGCTACTCAAACAGTTGTCTTGAAGAATTTTTAAATACCGGTAATACATATAAATACATTGCAATACAATATAGAAATTATATACCATACAAACCAGCAAAACCACTTTATTAAATTATTTTTCTAGTTAAATGGATGTTCTGGTGAATGTAACAATTTTGGAAAATGTTTAGTTTCAAAGACTGTTATTGTTAAATTTGTAAGTTTTTCCATACAAATGTCGCTTTTATCTTATACACTTAAGTTTACATTTACTATAGTTTTCAGTTACATAACAAGTTAAGGATCAATTTTATATATTAACTAGGGGGCACCCCTGCACGCTTCGCGTGCCAACCCCGTCGTCACTCGCTATGCTCGTGAGGATGCTCGGCCTGCGGCCTCACCAAGATACTCTGCTACAGTCCCATTTTTGGATCTTGGCATGTCGCCTCGTGAGGAAGATCGATCTACAACCTTACCAGGACTCTTAAGCAGTATTCTATGAACTATAAATAAAAAAATACCTTTTTAGGAGGCATGTCATAAAAAGTAAACTGCAAAACAAATAATTATTTATTTTTTATTTTCACGTTTCACCACATGTTTTAACTACCAATGAAAAAAGGTTAACACCAAATACAGATCACCTGATCAAGTAAAAGTAGTGTGTGCTACACTCTCAAGGTGAAATGTAGAACTACAATAAATCAAAACATATACAGTACTGTTGTTGTGAGAACTTCAATCTGCTTATGGCATGTGAAACTACATTAAACCACACAGTCATATGTTTTTTGTAAACAATTCAGATTCTCCATTTGAATAACATGGGATCTTTAGGAGCCCGTGGGGCGGAACCCTGTGGACGGATCTGCATCAAACTTCACAGAAACCATCTCGGAAGTATACAGGACAACATCCTAAAGTTTCATGGCGATCGGTTGGATGGTTTGGCAGGTCATAAACTTCAAATATACAAACATCCTCTTTTATAAATATAGATTAAGATATGTTTATTTTTTAAGTAATTCTTTACTGATACAACTGGACATATGTCTATGCGAAAATGTATTCATTATTTTTTCTGTTAATTTGAGATTTTTCTTTTTTAGAATAAACATGCTTTGAATATGAAAACATATTATGTATAACCTATAAACAACTAATATGAGTACTTTATTACCACAGTCGTTACTGTATATAATATATATAACTGTATAAAATATATATATATATTTTTTTTATGTCAAAAGTGATGTTGTGAGGCTTAATTAATATAAGTCTACTACATGACCACTTCGTGCTTATTGATCAATTAATTGTCTTATGATCACGCATCTTGTAGTACACTATAATTAATATAAGTCTACTACATGACCACTTAGCGCTTATTGATCAATTAATTGTCTAATGATCACGCATCTTGTAGTACACTATAATTAATATAAGTCTACTACATGACCACTTCGCGCTTATTGATCAATTAATTGTCTTATGATCACGCATCTTGTAGTACACTATAATTAATATAAGTCTACTACATGACCACTTAGCGCTTATTGATCAATTAATTGTCTTATGATCACGCATCTTGTAGTACACTATAATTAATATAAGTCTACTACATGACCACTTAGCGCTTATTGATCAATTAATTGTCTAATGATCACGCATCTTGTAGTACACTATAATTAATATAAGTCTACTACATGACCACTTCGCGCTTATTGATCAATTAATTGTCTAATGATCACGCATCTTGTAGTACACTATAATTAATATAAGTCTACTACATGACCACTTCGCGCTTATTGATCAATTAATTGTCTAATGATCACGCATCTTGTAGTACACTATAATTAATATAAGTCTACTACATGACCACTTAGCGCTTATTGATCAATTAATTGTCTAATGATCACGCATCTTGTAGTACACTATAATTAATATAAGTCTACTACATGACCACTTCGCGCTTATTGATCAATTAATTGTCTAATGATCACGCATCTTGTAGTACACTATAATTAATATAAGTCTACTACATGACCACTTAGCGCTTATTGATCAATTAATTGTCTTATGATCACGCATCTTGTAGTACACTATAATTAATATAAGTCTACTACATGACCACTTCGCGCTTATTGATCAATTAATTGTCTCATGATCACGCATCTTGTAGTACACTATAATTAATATAAGTCTACTACATGACCACTTCGCGCTTATTGATCAATTAATTGTCTCATGATCACGCATCTTGTAGTACACTATAATTAATATAAGTCTACTACATGACCACTTCGCGCTTATTGATCAATTAATTGTCTCATGATCACGCATCTTGTAGTACACTATAATTAATTAGGCTTTGGTAACATTTATTTCAATAATAATTTTATGATGCAAAAATGGAACTTACTTTTAGAATGGAAATTATAAATATGAAATGATTTTCATACAATGAATGCTACAATAAGAACAGAAACATAATTTAGTTTCATACAATAATAATCGCCCGATTATTACTATGGTTACGTTTTTCTCAAGAGTAAGCTTTGTTACTCTCTATATAATGTGGTTTTGTCTTATGTGTCCTTAACAATTAATTGTACAGGCTTATAAGTTCTTCACTTCATATTGATAGTAATTGTTCTAGTTAACGAGAAAGCGGGGAAAAAGCCTTTCAGAGAGTGAAGATTGTCACTACACTGATTGGCTGTAAAAAATTCCGAAAAAATGGTAATATTGGTAATACAATGTTTATATAGAATAGTTATTTTTGCCCCTATTTATATTTCATTAAAAATAACTAAAATAGCCGAGAGTCGTAAGTATTTTTCTTATTAATAGCATAAATTCGTTGTATTATAAAATTTTTATTGAAATAGAAGAAGACATAATTTATTACTTAATTTTATTGAAAACGTTAAAGGAATATAGACAGTTGTAGTTCATTATGCAGTCATTAATAGACAATTAATCATCCCAACTTCGATATATACTGCACCTTATTGGCAATATTGTAAACCACTAGACGCCATGTTAGAGACAACTGCGCTACTGGTGGATACTACAAGAAAACCTTTATACTTGTACTAAATACCGTAACATTTGTTAGACTGATTAAGGTGAAATTGCTCAAACCTAATACAGCTTAGTCAAACTATTAAAGTGAATAATATTTAAAAGTAAGCTTTGCTTCTGTATTATTATACAGTGGTTTTATCTTATCGTCCTTAACTAATTGCTCAGGGACTTATGCTCAACACTTCACTTTAATTTAATTTGAAATAACACTGATTTAAGAGTAGTAAAGGGCACTATCGACTGAAAACTATCGAAAAGTTCGTATCAGTCGAATGTTCATAAAATTAGTCGAATGAAAAAAGTCGTGACCACATGATCCCAATGTAACCAATGAGAATGAACGCCAAGAGCGCCGAACTGCGGGACACTATGCAAACAGTCATTGGAAATAATCGAGAGCAAACGAAAACACCCGAAGAGTTGTAAAAGTTGTAACTACTGTATTTTTATTTGTCTTGTCATGAATGGATAACAAATTATAAGAATTACGCGCTTATTGATCAATTAATTGTTTTATGATCACGCATCTTGTAGTACACTATAATTAATTAGGCTTTGGTAAAATTTAGTTCACTAATAATTTTATGATGCAAAAATGGAACTTACTTTTAGAATGGAAATTATTAATATGAAATGATTTTCATACAATGAATGCCACAATAAGAACAGAAACATAATTTAGTTTCATACAATAATAATCGCCCGATTATTACTATAGTTTTTTGTCACGGACTACAATAATGAACATTTTATCTGTAGTTAATTAGGCCTATATTTAACATATCCATGTATCATAATAAACACATTTTACAAAATAGTTGGTAATTTCAAAGCTGTTTTGATATTCAATAACAAGTAGCAAATGACAGATTTTTAAAATGAATGAAGCAGTTGCGCTTGAACGAATGTAACAGTCAGTATACGTTGCTTGACTTGTTTGTTACGGCGATAGTTAGTTCCCCTCTCCATACAAAAGTAGTAAATAGTGATATCCTACTATCGTATTGACGGTCGCGAGTCAGTTTCAATCGACAATACCAATCGCTTGATAAGGGCCTTTCGGTGAGAGAAGGTAATCACTACACCAATTGGCTGTCTCAAACTAAAAACGATGAAAATATCATTGGGGCCACAACTTCTTTCTGATGTGTTTGTTGTGTGCCTTTGTTTATATATTAATAACAGTAACTTAACCAGCCGAGAGTGATAAAAATTTGTTTTTTATGCATAACT